>CM027832.1:14658618-14695009 GCA_016097485.1 Eucalyptus sideroxylon x Eucalyptus melliodora | reverse complement strand
TAAACCCTAAACCCTAAACCCTAAACCCTAAACCCTAAACCCTAAACCCTAAACCCTAAACCCTAAACCCTAAACCCTAAACCCTAAACCCTAAACCCTAAACCCTAAACCCTAAACCCTAAACCCTAAACCCTAAACCCTAAACCCTAAACCCTAAACCCTAAACCCTAAACCCTAAACCCTAAACCCTAAACCCTAAACCCTAAACCCTAAACCCTAAACCCTAAACCCTAAACCCTAAACCCTAAACCCTAAACCCTAAACCCTAAACCCTAAACCCTAAAACCCTAAACCCTAAACCCTAAACCCTAAACCCTAAACCCTAAACCCTAAACCCTAAACCCTAAACCCTAAACCCTAAACCCTAAACCCTAAACCCTAAACCCTAAACCCTAAACCCTAAACCCTAAACCCTAAACCCTAAACCCTAAACCCTAAAACCCTAAACCCTAAACCCTAAACCCTAAACCCTAAAACCCTAAACCCTAAACCCTAAACCCTAAACCCTAAACCCTAAACCCTAAACCCTAAACCCTAAACCCTAAACCCTAAACCCTAAACCCTAAACCCTAAACCCTAAACCCTAAACCCTAAACCCTAAACCCTAAACCCTAAACCCTAAACCCTAAACCCTAAACCCTAAACCCTAAACCCTAAACCCTAAACCCTAAACCCTAAACCCTAAACCCTAAACCCTAAAACCCTAAACCCTAAACCCTAAACCCTAAACCCTAAACCCTAAACCCTAAACCCTAAACCCTAAACCCTAAACCCTAAACCCTAAACCCTAAACCCTAAACCCTAAACCCTAAACCCTAAACCCTAAACCCTAAACCCTAAACCCTAAACCCTAAACCCTAAACCCTAAACCCTAAACCCTAAACCCTAAACCCTAAACCCTAAACCCTAAACCCTAAACCCTAAACCCTAAACCCTAAACCCTAAACCCTAAACCCTAAACCCTAAACCCTAAACCCTAAACCCTAAACCCTAAACCCTAAACCCTAAACCCTAAACCCTAAACCCTAAACCCTAAACCCTAAACCCTAAACCCTAAACCCTAAACCCTAAACCCTAAACCCTAAACCCTAAACCCTAAACCCTAAACCCTAAACCCTAAACCCTAAACCCTAAACCCTAAACCCTAAACCCTAAACCCTAAACCCTAAACCCTAAACCCTAAACCCTAAACCCTAAACCCTAAACCCTAAACCCTAAACCCTAAACCCTAAACCCTAAACCCTAAACCCTAAACCCTAAACCCTAAACCCTAAACCCTAAACCCTAAACCCTAAACCCTAAACCCTAAACCCTAAACCCTAAACCCTAAACCCTAAACCCTAAACCCTAAACCCTAAACCCTAAACCCTAAACCCTAAACCCTAAACCCTAAACCCTAAACCCTAAACCCTAAACCCTAAACCCTAAACCCTAAACCCTAAACCCTAAACCCTAAACCCTAAACCCTAAACCCTAAACCCTAAACCCTAAACCCTAAACCCTAAACCCTAAACCCTAAACCCTAAACCCTAAACCCTAAACCCTAAACCCTAAACCCTAAACCCTAAACCCTAAACCCTAAACCCTAAACCCTAAACCCTAAACCCTAAACCCTAAACCCTAAACCCTAAACCCTAAACCCTAAACCCTAAACCCTAAACCCTAAACCCTAAACCCTAAACCCTAAACCCTAAACCCTAAACCCTAAACCCTAAACCCTAAACCCTAAACCCTAAACCCTAAACCCTAAACCCTAAACCCTAAACCCTAAACCCTAAACCCTAAACCCTAAACCCTAAACCCTAAACCCTAAACCCTAAACCCTAAACCCTAAACCCTAAACCCTAAACCCTAAACCCTAAACCCTAAACCCTAAACCCTAAACCCTAAACCCTAAACCCTAAACCCTAAACCCTAAACCCTAAACCCTAAACCCTAAACCCTAAACCCTAAACCCTAAACCCTAAACCCTAAACCCTAAACCCTAAACCCTAAACCCTAAACCCTAAACCCTAAACCCTAAACCCTAAACCCTAAACCCTAAACCCTAAACCCTAAACCCTAAACCCTAAACCCTAAACCCTAAACCCTAAACCCTAAACCCTAAACCCTAAACCCTAAACCCTAAACCCTAAACCCTAAACCCTAAACCCTAAACCCTAAACCCTAAACCCTAAACCCTAAACCCTAAACCCTAAACCCTAAACCCTAAACCCTAAACCCTAAACCCTAAACCCTAAACCCTAAACCCTAAACCCTAAACCCTAAACCCTAAACCCTAAACCCTAAACCCTAAACCCTAAACCCTAAACCCTAAACCCTAAACCCTAAACCCTAAACCCTAAACCCTAAACCCTAAACCCTAAACCCTAAACCCTAAACCCTAAACCCTAAACCCTAAACCCTAAACCCTAAACCCTAAACCCTAAACCCTAAACCCTAAACCCTAAACCCTAAACCCTAAACCCTAAACCCTAAACCCTAAACCCTAAACCCTAAACCCTAAACCCTAAACCCTAAACCCTAAACCCTAAACCCTAAACCCTAAACCCTAAACCCTAAACCCTAAACCCTAAACCCTAAACCCTAAACCCTAAACCCTAAACCCTAAACCCTAAACCCTAAACCCTAAACCCTAAACCCTAAACCCTAAACCCTAAACCCTAAACCCTAAACCCTAAACCCTAAACCCTAAACCCTAAACCCTAAACCCTAAACCCTAAACCCTAAACCCTAAACCCTAAACCCTAAACCCTAAACCCTAAACCCTAAACCCTAAACCCTAAACCCTAAACCCTAAACCCTAAACCCTAAACCCTAAACCCTAAACCCTAAACCCTAAACCCTAAACCCTAAACCCTAAACCCTAAACCCTAAACCCTAAACCCTAAACCCTAAACCCTAAACCCTAAACCCTAAACCCTAAACCCTAAACCCTAAACCCTAAACCCTAAACCCTAAACCCTAAACCCTAAACCCTAAACCCTAAACCCTAAACCCTAAACCCTAAACCCTAAACCCTAAACCCTAAACCCTAAACCCTAAACCCTAAACCCTAAACCCTAAACCCTAAACCCTAAACCCTAAACCCTAAACCCTAAACCCTAAACCCTAAACCCTAAACCCTAAACCCTAAACCCTAAACCCTAAACCCTAAACCCTAAACCCTAAACCCTAAACCCTAAACCCTAAACCCTAAACCCTAAACCCTAAACCCTAAACCCTAAACCCTAAACCCTAAACCCTAAACCCTAAACCCTAAACCCTAAACCCTAAACCCTAAACCCTAAACCCTAAACCCTAAACCCTAAACCCTAAACCCTAAACCCTAAACCCTAAACCCTAAACCCTAAACCCTAAACCCTAAACCCTAAACCCTAAACCCTAAACCCTAAACCCTAAACCCTAAACCCTAAACCCTAAACCCTAAACCCTAAACCCTAAACCCTAAACCCTAAACCCTAAACCCTAAACCCTAAACCCTAAACCCTAAACCCTAAACCCTAAACCCTAAACCCTAAACCCTAAACCCTAAACCCTAAACCCTAAACCCTAAACCCTAAACCCTAAAACCCTAAACCCTAAACCCTAAACCCTAAACCCTAAACCCTAAACCCTAAACCCTAAACCCTAAACCCTAAACCCTAAACCCTAAACCCTAAACCCTAAACCCTAAACCCTAAACCCTAAACCCTAAACCCTAAACCCTAAACCCTAAACCCTAAACCCTAAACCCTAAACCCTAAACCCTAAACCCTAAACCCTAAACCCTAAACCCTAAACCCTAAACCCTAAACCCTAAACCCTAAACCCTAAACCCTAAACCCTAAACCCTAAACCCTAAACCCTAAACCCTAAACCCTAAACCCTAAACCCTAAACCCTAAACCCTAAACCCTAAACCCTAAACCCTAAACCCTAAACCCTAAACCCTAAACCCTAAACCCTAAACCCTAAACCCTAAACCCTAAACCCTAAACCCTAAACCCTAAACCCTAAACCCTAAACCCTAAACCCTAAACCCTAAACCCTAAACCCTAAACCCTAAACCCTAAACCCTAAACCCTAAACCCTAAACCCTAAACCCTAAACCCTAAACCCTAAACCCTAAACCCTAAACCCTAAACCCTAAACCCTAAACCCTAAACCCTAAACCCTAAACCCTAAACCCTAAACCCTAAACCCTAAACCCTAAACCCTAAACCCTAAACCCTAAACCCTAAACCCTAAACCCTAAACCCTAAACCCTAAACCCTAAACCCTAAACCCTAAACCCTAAACCCTAAACCCTAAACCCTAAACCCTAAACCCTAAACCCTAAACCCTAAACCCTAAACCCTAAACCCTAAACCCTAAACCCTAAACCCTAAACCCTAAACCCTAAACCCTAAACCCTAAACCCTAAACCCTAAACCCTAAACCCTAAACCCTAAACCCTAAACCCTAAACCCTAAACCCTAAACCCTAAACCCTAAACCCTAAACCCTAAACCCTAAACCCTAAACCCTAAACCCTAAACCCTAAACCCTAAACCCTAAACCCTAAACCCTAAACCCTAAACCCTAAACCCTAAACCCTAAACCCTAAACCCTAAACCCTAAACCCTAAACCCTAAACCCTAAACCCTAAACCCTAAACCCTAAACCCTAAACCCTAAACCCTAAACCCTAAACCCTAAACCCTAAACCCTAAACCCTAAACCCTAAACCCTAAACCCTAAACCCTAAACCCTAAACCCTAAACCCTAAACCCTAAACCCTAAACCCTAAACCCTAAACCCTAAACCCTAAACCCTAAACCCTAAACCCTAAACCCTAAACCCTAAACCCTAAACCCTAAACCCTAAACCCTAAACCCTAAACCCTAAACCCTAAACCCTAAACCCTAAACCCTAAACCCTAAACCCTAAACCCTAAACCCTAAACCCTAAACCCTAAACCCTAAACCCTAAACCCTAAACCCTAAACCCTAAACCCTAAACCCTAAACCCTAAACCCTAAACCCTAAACCCTAAACCCTAAACCCTAAACCCTAAACCCTAAACCCTAAACCCTAAACCCTAAACCCTAAACCCTAAACCCTAAACCCTAAACCCTAAACCCTAAACCCTAAACCCTAAACCCTAAACCCTAAACCCTAAACCCTAAACCCTAAACCCTAAACCCTAAACCCTAAACCCTAAACCCTAAACCCTAAACCCTAAACCCTAAACCCTAAACCCTAAACCCTAAACCCTAAACCCTAAACCCTAAACCCTAAACCCTAAACCCTAAACCCTAAACCCTAAACCCTAAACCCTAAACCCTAAACCCTAAACCCTAAACCCTAAACCCTAAACCCTAAACCCTAAACCCTAAACCCTAAACCCTAAACCCTAAACCCTAAACCCTAAACCCTAAACCCTAAACCCTAAACCCTAAACCCTAAACCCTAAACCCTAAACCCTAAACCCTAAACCCTAAACCCTAAACCCTAAACCCTAAACCCTAAACCCTAAACCCTAAACCCTAAACCCTAAACCCTAAACCCTAAACCCTAAACCCTAAACCCTAAACCCTAAACCCTAAACCCTAAACCCTAAACCCTAAACCCTAAACCCTAAACCCTAAACCCTAAACCCTAAACCCTAAACCCTAAACCCTAAACCCTAAACCCTAAACCCTAAACCCTAAACCCTAAACCCTAAACCCTAAACCCTAAACCCTAAACCCTAAACCCTAAACCCTAAACCCTAAACCCTAAACCCTAAACCCTAAACCCTAAACCCTAAACCCTAAACCCTAAACCCTAAACCCTAAACCCTAAACCCTAAACCCTAAACCCTAAACCCTAAACCCTAAACCCTAAACCCTAAACCCTAAACCCTAAACCCTAAACCCTAAACCCTAAACCCTAAACCCTAAACCCTAAACCCTAAACCCTAAACCCTAAACCCTAAACCCTAAACCCTAAACCCTAAACCCTAAACCCTAAACCCTAAACCCTAAACCCTAAACCCTAAACCCTAAACCCTAAACCCTAAACCCTAAACCCTAAACCCTAAACCCTAAACCCTAAACCCTAAACCCTAAACCCTAAACCCTAAACCCTAAACCCTAAACCCTAAACCCTAAACCCTAAACCCTAAACCCTAAACCCTAAACCCTAAACCCTAAACCCTAAACCCTAAACCCTAAACCCTAAACCCTAAACCCTAAACCCTAAACCCTAAACCCTAAACCCTAAACCCTAAACCCTAAACCCTAAACCCTAAACCCTAAACCCTAAACCCTAAACCCTAAACCCTAAACCCTAAACCCTAAACCCTAAACCCTAAACCCTAAACCCTAAACCCTAAACCCTAAACCCTAAACCCTAAACCCTAAACCCTAAACCCTAAACCCTAAACCCTAAACCCTAAACCCTAAACCCTAAACCCTAAACCCTAAACCCTAAACCCTAAACCCTAAACCCTAAACCCTAAACCCTAAACCCTAAACCCTAAACCCTAAACCCTAAACCCTAAACCCTAAACCCTAAACCCTAAACCCTAAACCCTAAACCCTAAACCCTAAACCCTAAACCCTAAACCCTAAACCCTAAACCCTAAACCCTAAACCCTAAACCCTAAACCCTAAACCCTAAACCCTAAACCCTAAACCCTAAACCCTAAACCCTAAACCCTAAACCCTAAACCCTAAACCCTAAACCCTAAACCCTAAACCCTAAACCCTAAACCCTAAACCCTAAACCCTAAACCCTAAACCCTAAACCCTAAACCCTAAACCCTAAACCCTAAACCCTAAACCCTAAACCCTAAACCCTAAACCCTAAACCCTAAACCCTAAACCCTAAACCCTAAACCCTAAACCCTAAACCCTAAACCCTAAACCCTAAACCCTAAACCCTAAACCCTAAACCCTAAACCCTAAACCCTAAACCCTAAACCCTAAACCCTAAACCCTAAACCCTAAACCCTAAACCCTAAACCCTAAACCCTAAACCCTAAACCCTAAACCCTAAACCCTAAACCCTAAACCCTAAACCCTAAACCCTAAACCCTAAACCCTAAACCCTAAACCCTAAACCCTAAACCCTAAACCCTAAACCCTAAACCCTAAACCCTAAACCCTAAACCCTAAACCCTAAACCCTAAACCCTAAACCCTAAACCCTAAACCCTAAACCCTAAACCCTAAACCCTAAACCCTAAACCCTAAACCCTAAACCCTAAACCCTAAACCCTAAACCCTAAACCCTAAACCCTAAACCCTAAACCCTAAACCCTAAACCCTAAACCCTAAACCCTAAACCCTAAACCCTAAACCCTAAACCCTAAACCCTAAACCCTAAACCCTAAACCCTAAACCCTAAACCCTAAACCCTAAACCCTAAACCCTAAACCCTAAACCCTAAACCCTAAACCCTAAACCCTAAACCCTAAACCCTAAACCCTAAACCCTAAACCCTAAACCCTAAACCCTAAACCCTAAACCCTAAACCCTAAACCCTAAAAAACCCTAAACCCTAAACCCTAAACCCTAAACCCTAAACCCTAAACCCTAAACCCTAAACCCTAAACCCTAAACCCTAAACCCTAAACCCTAAACCCTAAACCCTAAACCCTAAACCCTAAACCCTAAACCCTAAACCCTAAACCCTAAACCCTAAACCCTAAACCCTAAACCCTAAACCCTAAACCCTAAACCCTAAACCCTAAACCCTAAACCCTAAACCCTAAACCCTAAACCCTAAACCCTAAACCCTAAACCCTAAACCCTAAACCCTAAACCCTAAACCCTAAACCCTAAACCCTAAACCCTAAACCCTAAACCCTAAACCCTAAACCCTAAACCCTAAACCCTAAACCCTAAACCCTAAACCCTAAACCCTAAACCCTAAACCCTAAACCCTAAACCCTAAACCCTAAACCCTAAACCCTAAACCCTAAACCCTAAACCCTAAACCCTAAACCCTAAACCCTAAACCCTAAACCCTAAACCCTAAACCCTAAACCCTAAACCCTAAACCCTAAACCCTAAACCCTAAACCCTAAACCCTAAACCCTAAACCCTAAACCCTAAACCCTAAACCCTAAACCCTAAACCCTAAACCCTAAACCCTAAACCCTAAACCCTAAACCCTAAACCCTAAACCCTAAACCCTAAACCCTAAACCCTAAACCCTAAACCCTAAACCCTAAACCCTAAACCCTAAACCCTAAACCCTAAACCCTAAACCCTAAACCCTAAACCCTAAACCCTAAACCCTAAACCCTAAACCCTAAACCCTAAACCCTAAACCCTAAACCCTAAACCCTAAACCCTAAACCCTAAACCCTAAACCCTAAACCCTAAAACCCTAAACCCTAAACCCTAAAACCCTAAACCCTAAACCCTAAACCCTAAACCCTAAACCCTAAACCCTAAACCCTAAACCCTAAACCCTAAACCCTAAACCCTAAACCCTAAACCCTAAACCCTAAACCCTAAACCCTAAACCCTAAACCCTAAACCCTAAACCCTAAACCCTAAACCCTAAACCCTAAACCCTAAACCCTAAACCCTAAACCCTAAACCCTAAACCCTAAACCCTAAACCCTAAAACCCTAAACCCTAAAACCCTAAACCCTAAACCCTAAACCCTAAACCCTAAACCCTAAACCCTAAAACCCTAAACCCTAAACCCTAAACCCTAAACCCTAAACCCTAAACCCTAAACCCTAAACCCTAAACCCTAAACCCTAAACCCTAAACCCTAAACCCTAAACCCTAAACCCTAAACCCTAAACCCTAAACCCTAAACCCTAAACCCTAAACCCTAAACCCTAAACCCTAAACCCTAAACCCTAAACCCTAAACCCTAAACCCTAAACCCTAAACCCTAAACCCTAAACCCTAAACCCTAAACCCTAAACCCTAAACCCCTAAACCCTAAACCCTAAACCCTAAACCCTAAACCCTAAAACCCTAAAACCCTAAACCCTAAACCCTAAACCCTAAACCCTAAACCCTAAACCCTAAACCCTAAACCCTAAACCCTAAAACCCTAAACCCTAAACCCTAAACCCTAAACCCTAAACCCTAAACCCTAAACCCTAAACCCTAAACCCTAAACCCTAAACCCTAAAAGATATGCTTGATCTTTACGGTTCGGGTTGTGCGAGCTTGGCGTTGTAGGCTGAATTGGTTCATTTAGGGTTAGGTTACTACTTTGATTAGGATTTGCTATAATTAATGCTTTTGGACCATTTGCTATTGCCACTTATTCTTGATCTTCATATTTGAATGTTATGGATGGTTATAGATGTCCACAAGTCGTGATGCAAGCTTGAGTTCTCATCGATCTGCCAAATCAGTAATGGCATTGGTTCTTGGACATGCATGGTAGTGCATCAAGGTAGGGCACTCTCTTGGTTTGGCAATATTGAGGGATATCGTTCAATTTGGGTTTGACTCAAGCTAGTACTTGAGCATCACGGGTCAAGCCACGTTGTAGTTTCGTGCGTGACATACTTTATTATCGCATTTATGATAGGTCATTAGTTACACATCGCTTGGCACACACTTGGGGCATTCATACTTGGTCTAACATGAAAGATAAAACCAATTGCGTGTATGCCTGATTCGTGTGGTCGTACGAGGAATTCCCTCACTGATGTTTCAGGGGACAATGCTCCCACATCAACGGGATGCCCCCACATCAACAAGATGGCCGTTACATGATGTGTTATAACAGAACGATGCCTAAATGGATGCCTAACAGGAGTTCAAATGCCATGCTTGACGGAGCAAGATGATACCCTAGAGGTTTCTGGAAGAGTTGTAGGGTTTCAGCTATGTGTGATTAATAATTGGACTTGAGATAGCATAGTTGTATGGGATGCCATGTGATTCTCAAGGTGCTAAACATGTACGAAGTATTTGAATGCTATGTGCATACTTTGGAACTTATTTTATGGCTTGGACATGTTGGACATGGACTTATATGAGATATATGTGACAAGTACATGATTTAAATGTCATTTTCAGTGACTTACAAGGCACACGCATGCCATGATCATCATTGTCCATGAAGTAAGAGGCATGTGGATGTTCAGAACTTTGTTGTTTGAGTCTCGAATGCTTTGATAATGTTGTGGATACTAATATTCAACACGTGTGAATATTCTGGCCATTATTTGTGCTATTTGTCAAACGGTTGGACTTATATGCCTTTGTTTAGAACTCGAGGGACTTAGGTTGAGCATGGTTTCCATCACATATATAGTTAAGGCAAAGTGTAGGTTTTGCTATTGATCTACCATCGACATGTTTGGGATGAGTAATCGTAAGGCTCCCATGGGAGGCATCCGCCTATACTAGGTTTAAGATTTTTGCTTATTGGGTTTTCAACTCATTATTAATGTTTAACCTTTTGAAAATCCGAGGTATGAGTCTACCGCCTTCGTATTTCATACTTCCTATGCATATGAAAGTTATTGTGATAGATATCGAGGACACTACTACCAACATCCTCTTCCGAAGCCACACCATGACTATATGGATGGATGAGGGTGCGGGGTATTTGGTTCCTTATCTATACGTGGCCTGCTTCTCCTAGGTCAACGAAGACAGCTACGGTCTTTTGCGTGGGTTTGACAATCCACCCAAGGATGTTGATAGGTCGGTGCTACCCCCTCCAAATGGTACCTTGGACAACCTCGAGTCTGACTCCGACTATGACCTAGAGCCCAAGTCGTCGCCGTGAGGACATAGGTGATGATGGGAACTTTTTTTGGTATTTGTCCTTATCAAAAGGAGCTAAGACTAATCCCCTCCATTGATAGATGTTCTGTGTGAGGGGATAACCCGTTCGGAACTGCCCTAAAGCTGGCTTGTAAATTGTAATCATTTCGTGTAAATAAATAAAGCATAGAAGTTAAGCACTATGTATATGCGTGTTTTTCTCCCTGGCTATCTATTCTTTGTTGTTGATTGATTGGGTGTTTGGAGATTGCACATTTCCGCGTGTGCTTAATGGAAAGAAAAATCAATGGGATTGTGATGCCTCCTAGGATGTCGCAACTTAATCCCAAAGCGGATGATGTCGCGTGCCTTTGTTGAGGGTAGGGCCCCAAGGCCTAACACAATATCTACCTCCTCTATATCAACTTTGAAGAATCTTATTGCCTAATGTCTATCAAGGAAGAGTGTGATCTATGACATAAGAAATTAGGTCACATTAATGCCAAGCCGATTCAAAGATTATCTTCAAAAGATCTCGTTCGTGAAATATCAAAGATCGACTATAGCAAATATGATTCTTGTAATGCCTATATGTTGGGAAAGCAAGTAAGAAGCTCTTTCAAATAAAGAAAAATTATTGCTACTAATAGATCTTTGCAGCTATTGTATATGGACCAATTTAGACCAACACGAACAACAAGTCTAGGTAGAAGAAATTTTTTTCTTATGGTGGTTGATGAATCTCACGATTTACATGGGTAATGTTTCTATCTCATAAGAATGAAGCATTTCACTCATTTAAAAAATTTGCACAACAAATTCATAATGAGAAAGGATACAACATCACCACCATCAGAACTTATCATGTAAGAGAGTTTCACAATCGAAGCTTTGCTGATTATTGTGACAACAAATGGAGTGGAGCATAATTTCTCCACAGCTTACACTTCTTAGCAAAACGGCGTAGCCGAGAGAAGAAATCCGTCACTTTAAGAAATGGCTAGAACCATGTTGATTGAAAGTAGAGTTCCCACTTGCCTCTAGGCTGAACCTGTTGCTGCCGCATGTTACACACTCAACAGAGTATTGTTGAGACCTCTGGTTGTCACACTCCGAACCTTGAGCGCGTGCACATCCCTCGGTGGTCAATAAAATTGCGACATCCCATGACGCATCGCCGACCCAATCGATTATGCACATGCGGAAGTGAAATAAAACAATCTTCAGACAACACAAATATGGGATAGAAAAGCAAGACAACAATTTCAAACCAAACACACTTTTATTTAAACACACCGGGTTTATATACAAAAGGGTCTAAGCCAAAAAAAGAGAGTTGCTAAGCCATCTAGGCACTACACTTCTCATGCATAAGCTCCGAGGGCTCTGGGTCCAGCACGACACCATCAGGAGTGTCGAGATCCATAAGATGCGTTGCCTCCCATTGCCCAGTCCCAACGGGAGGCCCGTCGAAACCGAATAGAGGACCCTCCCGACCCCCTTGTCGAAAACTAATGAACCATGCTATGAATCGGTGAGGTACTAACTGAGATAGTTCCTCATCGACCCATACCATGGACTCAACTAGCTCCGGAGACAAGGCGGTCCTGGGAATAGGGATGAAGGTATGCTCAAAATCCATCCTCTGTGGAACCCCGTATCGTACCTGACGCTCCTCCATCTAAGGACCTGAACCCCGATTAGGAAGGTAATACGCCTAGCGGCAGTCTAACTACACATCATAGAATACTCACCTCGCCTCAGCACCTCCCTGCACGTCAATACAATTCATATAACAGATACATATAATAAATGCACACATCAATTGGAACGTCTCACTCTCAAATCAATCCGATACAAGGGTCCCGATTATAAGGCCAAATCGTTATGACACGCCCCATTCCGTGCCATACAATTTTGTCCCATAATCAGATGTGTCAAGGTAAATCATCCATGCATCCCAATTTATTATGACCCAACGGCCACAACCGACTAAACAGTCAGGTCTTCCGGAATAGACAAGCGTCATCTCGCACCATCGAGCACGGCAATGTCTACATCTAGACGGCATTCCACATGGGAGCATCGGTCCAGCCTCCACTATGATCGGCATCTATTGACTTGGGACATTCCTGAAGGAGCATCGTTCGGCTCAAAAGCTCGTGAGAGTTTCTCATAGCGATTTCATGCATATCCAATCCCAGCCAAGGACATCGTGCTTTGTACTCGAATGCCTCAATTAAAATAATTTACTTGGCCTATTTTCTTCATATTAAAACACCCGAAAAATAATCATGTGTGGGTACAAGGTCGATCGAACCATAAAATTTAGTACCTTTCCTTTTAGAAAATCTCACTATTGATATAGCATCTAAAAACATTTTTGGTGTCAAAACCCGACGCCCGATATTTTCTAATTAAATAATAAAATTTTATAATTTTGAAATAATATCTTAAATTTAATAATTATCACTCAATTGCATAAATTATCACTCGATTACAGAAATTGATTACACCACGACAATCAGCATGAAATTTGACGATCGATTATCTCGGTATAATTTTCAAACAATATTAAATAATTAAATAAATTGAAAAATTAATTAAATTAATGCAAATTAATTCAATAATTGCCTAATTAAACCTAATACACTAATTTAACCACCTAATTGGACCTAGGTAAATAATGCACTAGACTAATTAAATAATAAAATCTAATTAACCATTTACTAATCTAATCTAACCAAATAATTAGCCTAATTAATCAATTAAACTACTAATTACACTAAACTAACCATCTAAACCAAGCTTAGTCTAATATAATCCTACCCTAAGTATAATTAACTCCCTAAGTAGAGTTTAGTAAGTAAACTCACCGGATTTGCGAGCCGATCAGTTCACGGCGACGGTGACGCAGAGGCAAGTGAAACACAAGCCTATGGCGATGCCAAGGGAGGTCCGAAAGGGCCTCAAAGAAGCCCACGAAGTCTCAGCCCACAGCTGAGAATTTGGCTTCTGCTTTGGCTGGAAGGGCCTGGTCGAGCAGCTCGAACGACGGGGAAACAGGCCAAGCTGACGCGAGAGGTGGCACGGCAGAACCAGGCGACGTCGGGGGCTTCAGGACGGTGACAGAGGGCAGCTTGACAACTTTGAACAATGGCCAAGCGAACGACGAACGACGGCCTAGATGCACTGGATGCGGGACGGCGTGCAAGTGCGGGGGACGGCGCGACAGCGCTCGAACGGCGGCAGCTGCTTAGACAGGGGTGAGGGGCGGTCAATAGTGGCTAGCTGGCTTCTCTATTGGTTTTCTTCTTCAAAGACAACAACAATGGAGGAAGAAATGATGAGGAAGAATAAGAAGATGGTCTGCTGGTTGAAGGGGGACAGCAAGCCCCATGAGTGTTCACAAATATCTTGATTCATCATCACAAGGCCCCCACCAGGCCCAAGCCTCATCCTCAGCCAATTTTCTTCACCAATCTTCCCCCACAAGCCACTCTAGATGGCATACGAATTTGTGACATTCCTCTTCAATTCAATCCAATTGGCTTCAATTTAACGGCCCTCTTAATTTTCTAGTCTAATATCGTTCAATTTTGATTTTTCACCGAAAATCCGAACTCGTCGAAAATTCTTCGGAGGATGAGTCGACGTTCCTAAAATAAATCGTGACATCCCATAACTTTCAATTTCTGAAATCAGGTTCAATTTCACGATTAATTTCAACCGGACGCGATTTTAGCGTGACCTAACCTACTAGGTAACTTTTAGGAATTTTTAGCACAATTGACCCGTGGTCGATTATTTTGGAGCCACATTGTACATCTTTGACTCATTGACGACTCTCGGTCATCGTGAAAATCTCGAGGTTTCAACGACGAACAAAGGGTACAAAAACGACAGAAAAATCGATTTAGTGCCGTTCGACACGAATTTTGTAATTAGGTAGAATCACGCACACTCTAATCGCATGCCTCTATCGAATCGACCAATCTCCGATCTCTAATCGATTTTGACGGTGTCGTATTGACCCTTGTAGATTAGCACTGTCGAGCAGTCGATTTCTGATCGAATTCTCAAGTTTGTCACATTTAGATTCCTTAACGACTTCACTTGATAGATTAGTTACTCGCGAGTGATCAGCTCAAAGATAAAGACTATAGGCGCATTGATGAAAAGCCCATTTGATTTAGTCGAAAGCAAGGTCGAAAATCAGGATGTCACAACTCTTCCCCTCTTATAAAAATTTCGTGCTCGAAATTAAAACCATTACAATGCTTAAACAAAAAGGTAGGGGTATTGTCGTCTCATCGAATCTTCACTTTCCTAGGTTGCTCATTTTGTGCCGTAGTGTTGTCAGACCACTTTAACTAATGAGATCGTCTTGGTGCATAGAACCTGCTCCTTGCGATCTACAATCTAAACTGGTCTCTCCACTTACGACACTCTGTCGTACACGTCTAATTCTTCAAAATTCAGCACGTGGGTCGGGTTAGGCTCATACTTTCTCAATATCGACACGTGGAAGACGTCATGCACTTGCGCCAGTCTCGGCGGCAATGCAAGACTATACACCAAAGTCCCTATTCTCTCCAAAATCACAAAGGAATCGATGTACCTCGGACTCAACTTGCCTTTCTTGCCGAAGCGCGAAGTACCCCTCATTAGTGACACCTTTAGAAAGACGTGTTCACCAACTTGAAATTCCAATTGTCTTCGAGGCTTATCTGCATAGCTTTTTTGGTGACTTTGAGTGGTCTTTAATCAATCCCTGATAACTGCAACTGCATCCACTGATTGTTGAACCAACTCTAGGCCTGTGATCTTCTATTCTCCGACTTCATCCCAACAAACCGGAGTTCTGCACGCTCTGCCGTACAATGCTTCAAATGGTGCCATATGAATACTCTACCGGTAGCTGTTGTTGTAGGCGAACTCGACTAGATGAAGTTGTTCCTCCTAGCTTCCTTTGAAGTCTAGCACACACGCTCTCAATATGTCTTCGAGAGTTTGAATTGTCCTCTTAGACTGGCCATCTACGCGGATGATAGGCCGTATTATCTTTGCAGCATTGTTCTAAAGGCAGTCGTAAACTCTTCCAGAAGGCTGCTTTAAACTTTAGGTCTCTATCAGATGTAATCATCACTGGCACTCCATGTAGTCGAATTATCAGACGTACGTACAACTCAGCATATCTGTCTAATGCAAAGCCCTTTCGTACAGTGATGAAGTGAGGCAACTTCATCAATCTGTCAATTACGACCCATATGGAATCATTACCCCTCTAACTCCTTGGTAAGCCCATCACAGAAGTCCTCCTAGCTTACAGTGTTGTGCTTTCACTTGTTGACACGTCAGACACTTGGCAACATGTTTGGCGATATCCACCTTCATACCGGTCCACTAAAAGTGTTGACGCAGATTCTAATACATCTTTGTACTCCCTAGATGAATGTTGTAATTGCTACGATGAGCTTTCGACAAAATTCCTTCCTTAAGCACTGCATCGTCAGGTACACACAATCGTCCACGAAAGCTCAGTATTCCGTCATCAAAAATTTGAAAATCAGCCTTCCTCTTTTCTACATCTTCTTGCACGATCTTCTGGATCTCTGGGTCTGTCAACTGAAGCGTTTTGATTTTGATATGCAATTTCGGTTCAATTCTAATGGTGGCCATAAGAATCGAAATGTGACCTACCTCAAACTTGAAAACCGAATCTCGGGCTCTTTCGAGTATGACCCACTCCTTAATCACTATCTACGCAATCGAAGACTTCCTCTTTTCTGCATTTGCAACCTTGTTAGCCTTTCCAGGATGGTACAACATGTCGCAACCATAGTCCTTGAGAAGTTCCATCTAGCAACGCTGTCTCATATTCAACTCCTTCTGAGAGAATAAATACTTGAGGCTTTGATGATCTGTAAAGATCTGGAACATTTCTCCGCACAGATAATGTCTCCCAATCTTCAGAGCAAAGATAATTGCTGCGAGTTCTAAGTCATGTGTCAGGTAGTTCAATTCATAAGGTCTCAACTAATGGGACGCATATGCAACAACCCTGCCATGTTGCATTAACACACAACCCAATCCTCTAAACAACGCATCACTATAGATCTCGTATCCTTCAGGACTAGATGGAATTGTCAACACCGGTGTGGTAGTTAGCTTCTACTTAAGCTCTTGGAAACTACGTTTGCACTTATCTGTCCACACAAACTTTTCTTCCTTCTTCAGCAGTTAAGTCAACGGCAAGGCTAATGCTAAGAATCCTTCCACGAACCTTCTGTAATACCCTACCAAACCCAAAAAACTTCTAATCTCTACCACTGTCGTCGGTCTTGGCCAATTGATCATTGCTTCAATCTTGGCTGGGTCCACGAAGATTCCTTCACCTAAAAATCACTTGACCTATGAAAGCAACACGAGTCAACCAAAACTCACACTTACTGAACTTAGCATACAGTTCATGATTCCGCAGAGTCTAGAGCACTATCCTCAAATGCCTTTCATGCTCCTCATGACTTCTCGAGTACACCAAGATATTATCGATGAACACGATCACAAACTGATCCAGATACTCCTTGAACACTTGGTTCATCAAATCCATGAAAGTAGTTGAGGTGTTCATCGAACTAAACAGCACTACAGTGAACTCATAATGACCGTATTGAGTACGAAACGTTATCTTCGGTATGTCTACCTTTCTGATCCTCAACTAATGATACCCTATCCTCGAGTCGGTCTTAGAAAATATCGACGCTCCCTGCAACTGGTCAAACAAGTTGTTGATCATCGGCAGCGGGTACTTGTTCTTGATCATCACCTGATTGAATTGACAATAGTCGATGCAAAGGCGCAACGAATCATCTTTCTTTTTCACAAACAAAACTGGTGCTCCCCAAGGTGATGCACTGGAACGTATAAATCCCTTATCCAACAACTCTTGCATATGCACCTTCAGTTCTTTCAACTCTAACAACGCCATGCGGTAAGGAGCCTTAGAGATTACCTCCATCTTGGGGGCTAACTCAATCAGAAACTCGAGCTCCCTTTCCGGGGGTAGGCTAGGTAATTCCTTCAGAAACACATATAGAAACTCTTGAAGCATTACAATATCTTCCATCTTCAGCTCCTCAACTGTCGTATCCACGATAGTCATCGAGTAATGTTGACAACCCCCGTCTAACATACGGGTTGCCTCAAGCGACGAGATTAAGGTAATCAAGGGTCCTCCTCGACTCTCAATAAACTCGAAACTTTCACCTACTAATGGGTTAAACTAAATCGCTTTACGATAGCAATCCATTTTAGCTTTTTGCTTGGTGAGCCAGTCCATGCCAATTATCACATCAAAATCATACATGGCTGAGACTATCAAGTCTATCCTTTCCTCTCGCTCGCCAATAGCCAACTTGCAACTAGGACAACCTAGTGTAGACAACACCTTATCCTTTAACGGTGTAGATATACTAACCACTGACTCTAACAATTTAGGACTCAACTCTATCAACTTAACAAACTACTCAGTTATAAATGAATGAGTAGCACCATGGTCAAATAAAGCATAAGCAACATGGTCATTTAGCAAGACCGTACCTATGACCACATCAAGCAAGTCCTCTGCTTGTCGTCTCGTGATAGCATACACCCTTCATTGAGCTGGTGGTCTATTCAATCCACCCTGAGGTGCATTCTGCGGCGCGTATCCCTTGGTCTAACCCATCGATGGTGGCAGCGACAGCTGTTGTGGTCCCATTGGTCTACTGGGACAATCTCTGACCTGATGGCCTTACTAGCTAAACCCATAGCAAGCACCCGTCGTAGAACGGCACGAGACTGATCCATGTCGCCTTCCACAAAAGCAACACATGCCATTATAGGTTGGTGTTGACTTTCCTATCCCACCCTTCCTATTAGGTGGAATAGGATACCTTCCTCCGATCATAGGTTTCTTCCCAAACCTATTACCATCTCTGTTCGAACTAAATCTTGACCTAGATGTGCTAGCTTGTTCACTCAGGTTCCTCTCTATCAACTGGGCCCATTCATAAAGGTCGTTGTAATTTTTCAAGTTAAACAGTAGCAGGGGATTCTTCAGCTCCAGTCTAAGGCCATTCCTAAACCTCTTAGCTCTATTCTATGGATCTTCTACTAGTCTCGGGGGGTATTGCGATAGCTGTCACGCCCCGATCCTCCGAGTGCGTCCCCATCCCTCTTTGGTTGATTTAATAGCGACATCCCTAGGACGCATCGCCAACCCTTTCTTTTTAATGCGCTTGCGGAAATGAATAAATAAATCCCTGGACAACGACGGGATGGGATAGAAAAGTAGGGCCATGAATTTTTGAAAACCAAACCACACTTATATACATATCATAACAAGTCATTTACAAAACTAGCCGATCTATATACAAGATAACCATTCCAGATGATTTCCTGTATCATCTGATTGACCCTGACCACATGTGATACTAAATCACCGTCATGCCACCAATAATTAGCTAACTCTGTCATCGGCCTTTTAAGTCTTGCACTTCCTTCATCCGTTCTCGGGAATGCAGGTATCCATGCATAACGCATCATAGTTCCTGCAACAAATGCAGAACTAAAAATGGATCACTTATAATCCATAATGAACATAAGAGAAAATACATAAATTTCCATGATTTATGCAACAAATGCAAAATAAAAAATGGATTATTTATAACCCACATAGACATAATTGAAAAAGAAACAGATTCTTTTTCCCTTTTTTTTTGGGTCAATGGTCAACGCAGGTCAACACCGGTCAACAGTCAACGGATGACCGAGTCAAGTCAACGGGTCGGTCAACGGGTCCTCCGGGTCGAACAGGTCTAATCGAGTCGGGCCGGTCGGACTGGTGAGGCCGGACGGGCCGGTCGGGCCGGCACGTGCCCTGCGCGTGCGTGGGTAACCGCCAGCCGACGTCACGATGACGTTAGCCGGCGCGTGCCTTGCACGTGCAAGCGGTTGCCGCGCGCGCGTACAGTTACCGCGCGCGTGCATTGCACGCGCCTGCGGTTTAAACCGCGAGCGCGTGCATCGCACGCGCCTGGGAACCGTCTCGGCGCGTGCATTGCACGCGCCGATGGAGCCAAACTTTTCGACCACTCGTGGCGGCGTGTCTGGCGGTGTCCGACAACGAACAACCACTTGAAATTCTCATATTGCTGAGCACTTCAACCCTTAGCAATCAAAATCGCAATTCAATCTACGAAAAAAACCAAAAAAGGGGGAACAGTATAGCATTGGGATTATCCGTCTCTAAAACGATTAACAGTGACGTTTAACAAAAAACAATCGATCAAAAAAAATTTTTACAAACGTAAATAGTAATCGGGAAACATGATTAAGAGGCTCTGATACCAATGTTGGGTTGAGATTCAAGAAACGAATCCCCAAAACAGTGATCCGACACAGAATCGAACACAAAGTGGGGTGAGAAGACGTACCTTTTAAGAGAGGACATGCATAACCCTGAGAGAGCGTAATCTCTCTCTTTTTTTTTTTTTATACGTAACATTTCAATCAGATAACCGCCTCTCTTATTTTTTCCTTTATCTATAATAATTTCCACCATGGGCCCTCAACTCACGGGCCGAGCCTTTTTGGGCCGAACATGGGTTGACGAGCCAACTCAAGCCCATCAAAAGGAAAAATATCCATCATAGTCAATAACTTATTTGAGAAGTTATAAACTAGCTTCTAGAAGAAGTGGTCGATAACTTATTTGGTAAGTTAAAGACCAGCATCTGGAAGAATTAGCTTTTGAAAAAAGTAGTCAATAACTTCTTTGAGAGGTTAAAGACTAGCTTCTAGATGAAGTTAAATGTTGACTTCACCAGAACATTAAAAATAGAGCAGAGAAAGGGGTGAGTGGGTTAAGTTAAGAAAAAGAGAGAAAGAGAGAGAGAGAACTATATGGTTAGCAAACGGTGCTAAACACGTGTAGAGGATTGTCTCAATAAGATTGCTAGCACAATTACAGTGGTGATTTTGCGAGCTCTTTTTGTTCGAGGTACGTTGGTGGTGTGTCTGAACTAGAGACCTAACATTTGTGGGGCTCGAACTGAAGAACATTTGAATCAAGTCGTTTAAAGCGCGCTTCGAGAGGTAATTCCGTAAAACCCCTTTTGATATCCTGATTTTTGATTAAAATGAACGAGCAACGCCTTTGGAGGAACATGTATAGTAGAATTTTATCATTGCTTCCACTGCAATTATGTTTATTTTGCCTATACATGTTCCGTAAAATCCCAACAGTTGTATCAGATCCAATCCTTAGGCATTTTGGTGCGTTTAATTGATTTTGGTTCATATTTATTTTTGCATTCTAATGGCCAATTCACTTTGGTTAAGAAAATCGCTTTCTCTTACATGACCAATAGAAGTTGGTTAATTTATATGATAAATTTAATCAACTGAGCAAAAATTGGAACTAAATCAACTTTTAATTAAAAATTTGTAATTTACTATATTTTGTGTTTATCCTCTGCAAAATGATTCGCAAATGTGAATTCAAAGGCAACAACGCGGCTCTTGCTTGGAATCACGCTCGTGAAATTTGTTTCACCGGTTTTGATCTCTTAACGTGGCTTGTGTTGCTCGGCCATGAATTTGATTCAATGCAGAATTTTATTTGGGCCTTCCAAAGCTTTAAATTATGAATTTATGGCTTGTAAGGAAGGGTGGTGATCATGGAAAAACCCCTAATTAATATGATTGATGTATGAAGAGCAAGTCTCTATTATTAAAACATTAAAATGGCTAAATGGGCCTCATTGGCTTGAGACCCATTGAGCCATAACTCCATGATCACCACGTAGGATAGATATCTATGCATTTGATATCTATTTATTTATTATGCACGTTAAATGTGCAAAGTGAGACCGTTAATAACGACCCAAACCTCCTTATTAATAATATTAAGTCAAAACGGGTTTCGGACTCGTCGCCTTCCATCGTCGTGGTTTGATCCAACATTATAATGGTTGATTGACCGGCTATGGACACATAGGGGTTAATTGCCATTCATAATATTGGACCACTCCATTATGCATGTGATGTTGTGGGGTTGAAGCTGAACGATTTCCAATAACTGTCAGGTGAGGGGATCGTTTGTACTTTCAATACTTGCATGAGATGATGGGCTAGACTTAACTTTGAGCATGATGCCAATAACTATTAGGTGAGGCGTTCATGGTCTAGAGGCCGAAGTTATGATTGGGACTCACATATGATGCGTTGAACAAGTCGGTTCACTCACTAAGTTCATTGAACACCAATCATTATTAGGTGAGATGCGCTTTGGACTGGTGGGACTTCAATCCCCACTAGTAATCTTTACCCAACAAAAGATTACCATTTCCCATTTTAAGGAGTATGGGATTCGAACATAAATTTAGTGGGAGGATCTATTTCATTTAAAGGCCAAAATGAAATAGTTATTTTGAAATACAACGGCTAACAATATATTTTCTACATAATTATATTAATACTCTGAAAATGGTAACCATAGACCCACTCGCTTGACAAGAATTGCTTGACTAGACCCAATTCCACTGATTGGGTGAGGAATTTAAGAATTGTTCTCAATTCAAAGAAACTCAAGTATGTGCTTGATGAAAAGATGCCAGACTCTTTTCCTCAGGGTGGGACCTAAGAGAAGCTCGTCGCTTATGATAAGTGGCGTGATGATGACTTAAAATTTAGGTCATATATGCTCGCTTTGATGAATAATGAATTGCAAAAGAAGTATGAAACTATGGAAAATGCTAAGTCGATCATCTTACACTTAAAGAAATACTTTGATAAGAATGACTGAACCTCTAAATATGAGATATTGAAGGCATTATACCATATGAGGATGGCTAAAGGATCATCGGTTAATGATCATGCTTTGAAAATGATCTAGCACGTTGAAGAGTTGGCTAGGCTAAATCTTGTTATAAACAATGAGTTAGATGTGGATGTAATCCTCAAATCTTTACCCGATTTCTTCTCTAGTTTTGTCTAAAACTTCCACATCCATAAGATGGAAAAAACTCTTGCTGAGTTACATGGCATGCTAGTAGTTTATGAGAAGGAAATGTACAACACGAGGCCCAATATAATGGCTATGGCTAAGGCTTCTTCTTCAAAAGGTAAGACTGTTTTTGAAGAAAAACAAATGGAAGAGGCCTGTCAAACCTGCTATGCAATCAAAGCCCAAGATTGAAAAAGGGAAATGTCATTATTGTAGTATCCAGAGGCACTGGAGGAGAAACTATAAGAAGTACCTCATGAACTTGAAGGTCAAGCCCAAGGACCAACCTTATGAAGGTATAGTGTCTATGCTTTTTGAAACTAATCTTATAGTTAGTGCTAAATCTAACTTATGGGTTCTAGATTCTGTTGCAACTTCACATATTTGTATGTCATTGCAAAATCTGGAAATAAGCAAGATACTTGGGGCGAAATGAAATTGTCCTGACACTTGCCAATGCAGCAAGAGTTACTGCATTAGCTATAGGGAATTTTCATTTATGTTTGCCTTCTGGACATGTATTGGTTTTGAAAAACTATTTGCATTATGAGAACGCTGTCAAGAACATCATCTCTATACCTCGTTTGAGCAAAGAGAATTATGAATTTTCTTTTGCTGATGATGTATATTCTATTTATCATAATAGAAGATGTGTTGTTCTGGCTTGTTAACCAATAATCTTTATACCATTACGATGTTCGGTAATGCAATTACCAATGTCAATAAGCAAAATAGAATTGATATAAATACCATAACTAATAAACGCCCTAGAGATAGTCCAAATCCGAAGTATGTTTGGCATCTCCGATTAGGTCATATTGGAGAAGATAGAATCAACAAGTTGAGTAATGATGGATACATTGATCCGTCCATGTTTGAGTCATACTCGACTTGTGAGGCATGTCTTCTAGAAAAAATGACCAAAGCGCTTTTTATGGGACATAGTGCGCAAGCCGCTGACATATTAGGATTAATACATACAGATGTATATGGACCAATTAATGAAATTGTTAGAGGTGATTATTCTTACTTCATCACCTTCATTGATGATCATTCATAGTATGGTTGTTTGTACTTAATGAAGTAAAAATTTGAATCTTTTGAAAAGTTCAAGGAATTTAGAATTGAAGTTGAGAAACAAACAAGCTAGTGTATTAAGGCTCTTCAATCTGATCGAGGAGGTGAATACCTTAGTACTAAGTTCCTTGACTATCTTAAAGACAATGGCATTTTATCATAATGGATACCTACTAGAACTCTAGAGCACAATGGTGTATCTAAAAGAAGAATTATTAGATATGGTGCAATCTATGATGAGTTACACCAACTTGCCCATATCCCTTTGGGAATATGCCCTTGAGACAACTACATATCTACATATATAATGAACAGAGTGCCATCCAAATCTATTCCAATTACGCCTTATGAGATATGGCATAGTAGGAAACCAAGTCTTAATCATATTAAGATTTTGGGTTGTGCAACTTTCGTCAAAAAGCTGAAAATGGAAAAATTGGAGGCTAGATCTAAACAAGGTCGTTTAATTGGATATCCAGAGGAGACTCTTGGATACTATTTCTATTTTCACTTTGACCACAGAATTTTGGTTAGCATGCATGCTTCTTTCCTGGAGAATGAGTTCGTTTAGGAAGGTGGTGCTGGAAGGAAAATAGTCTTACAAGAAGGAAATAATAAAGTACCAAGCAATCATGTTCAGATACTGATCTCTGATTCAATGGGAGCTTCTGATACACAACATTTTAGGAGGAGCGCGAGAATGTCTCATCCACTTGCTCGTTATGGATACTTAGTTGAACATATAAAACCATTATTCATTAAGAATGATAATGATCAACCTAGTGATCCTAACATCTATGAGGAGGCGATGTCAGACATCAATTTTGGTAAATGGCTATAAGTTATGAAATTCGAAATGGATTCAATGTATTCCAACGATGTTTGGACCTTAGTTGACATGCCTGATGGTATTGTACCAATTGGTTTTAAATGGATCTTCAAGAGGAGGATGAACGCTGATGGTCACGTTGAAACTTACAAAGCACGACTGGTGGCAAAAGGATATCATCAAAAAGAATGAATTGATTATGACAAAACTTTCTCACCTGTAGCCATGTTAAAATCCATTTGGATTATGTTGACTATAGCTATACACCTTGATTATGAGAAATTCCAGATGGATATCAACACGGCTTTTTTAAATGGTTTTCTTGAGGAGGACATCTATATGGAACAACCACGGGATTTTGAATCCAATAGTGAAAGTCGAAAGGTGTGTAAGCTTAAGAGATCCATTTATGGATTCAAACAAGCCTCCAGAAGTTGGAACATCCATTTTGATGATGTAATCAAATCATTTAGCTTCATAAAAAATCCAAATGAACCTTGTGTATACAAGGTTTGAGTGCAATTACATTTCTAGTTCTGTATGTTGATGATATACTTTTGATTAGGAATGATGTACCAATGATATCATCGATAAAACTATTATTGTCACGGAAATTCTCCATGAAAGATTTAAGAGAGGCAACCTATATTTTAGATATCAAGATCTATAGAGATAGGTCGAGACGATTGTTTGGCCTCTCACAATCTACGTACATAGACAAAGTGTTAACACGTTATAACATACAATGTTCCAAAAGAGGATTATTGCCTTTTAGGCATGGAATCCATCTTTCCAAGGAGATGTGTCCTAACACTCTTGAAGAAAGAGAGCGGATGGCGAAGATACCTTACGCATCCGTTATTGGAAGTATAATGTATGCTATGCTATGTACGAGACCTAATATCGCGCATGCTGTAAGCATCACTAGCAGATATCAGTCTAATCTAGGAGAAGAGCACTGGATTGCAGTCAAGAATATCCTTAAGTACCTACGAAGGACTAGGGATTTATTCTTGATATATGGAGAATGAGAGTTTAAAGTTGAAGGTTATACTGATTCCAATTTTCAATCGGATCCTAATGATTATAAGTCTACATATGGGTTTGTCTTTGCACTATAATGGTAGTGCTGTTAGTTGGAAGAGTTCCAAACAAAGCATAACTGCTGATTCCACTACTGAGGCAGAGTATGTAGCTGCTTCTGAAGCAGCGAAAGAAGCTGCTTGGATGAAAAAGTTCATATATGAACTTGGAGTCGTTCCTTCTATTGAGCAACCAATTACATTATTTTGTGACAACAATGGGGCAATAGCTCAAGCTAAGGAACCAAGGTCTCACCAAAAGTCCAAGCACATTGAGAAACACTTCCATCTCATTAGAGAAATTGTTAGGAGAAGTGATATCGTCTTGTAGAAAATTGCCACAAAAGAAAATGTGGCAGATCCCCTCATTAAGGCCTTACCTCAGTCTTCTTTTGAAAGACACATTGACAAAATGAGTTTGAGGTACCAAACAAGTTGGCTTTAGTGCAAGTGGGAGATTGTTAGTTATATGCCTTAAAGCAACCATGTAATAATTACATGTTAAGGACTTCGGTTGTATTGTCAAATTAATGGCAAAGACATATTCATTCATTTATCCAATTACCCAAATGAATGATTCCATAAGATCAGTTGTGACTGGACTTATTCTTGAGATTTTAAGAATATGCGTGATGGATTCACAGTTAGACTGAATCTTTAAACCATTCCTGGTCAATGGATCATTGAGTGGATATTAATGATCCTGTTGTGACCAGTGTGTTCTTAGCTTCACCATTAAGTATTGGATGCTTAAGGTAATGACAAGTCATGAGTCATTGGGTATTATGATGCCCAAGTTAGAACACAGGTGCTTGTAACAGATAAGTTCACTGAACGTGACACATATAGAACGATTGACAGCATGGAAGCTTTTAGCAGGGTCAATGACTAATCATTCATGCTCTGGTCTTATGTAAATAATCCTTAGACTTGAGGCACAATGTGGTTTGGGACTTATCACCTTTTATTGATAACTTATCAAGTCCACTTATCACCTATCGTGATAACCTATCAAGTTCACTTATCACCTATCGCGATAACCTATCAAATCTACTTATCACCTATCGCGATAACCTATCAACTAAACCATACTAACTACCATTAGCCTTAATCTAAACCACCCTTATACGCAATTAACATCCTAATAAAAGATTAGGAAGTTAGCTCACGGTTTTATGGCGACAATGAGCTAACGGCGGTGGTAGCGCGATGATGACGAGAACGTGGAGCTCACGGTTCGAATGGCGGCACCACAGCAGCGGCAATAGCTTGACCTCATGACCAAGGAAGCTTGGTGGCTTGGTGGTGGTCCGGCGGTGATGATGACTCCCGGCTTGAGGGACGGTGAACGGTAAGGCAGCACAGTCCAATGACGTAGGGCAGCAAACCGAGAGAGAAAAAGAGAGGAATGGGTATGAGATGAGAGAGAGGGATGAAGGAAAATTCGTCCAAAGGGAGGGGTAGAGAGAGAAAGTGAGAGAAATGAGGGAAAAAGAGGAAAACTTGAGGAAAAATTTGGCCTGTTAACACTCCTTGACTTGAAGTCCTAACTTGGGGAGCAAGAGCACATCCTGGCCCTCCATTCCAACTTGGGGAGCAAGGGTAGATTTCAACCACACAATTGCCTAAACTTGGGGAGCACACAATTGACTAAACTTGGGGAGAGGCAATCTTGGCCATCCAATAGTCTAAGCTTGGGGAGCAAGGGTTAATCTCAACCATGGAATTGCCTAGGCTTGTCCTCCAAGCTTGGGCATGTGGCCCTTCCCCTCCAATGTACAGAACAGTTTCGAGCAACTTTTGAAATAAATGTCATTACCTTATCAAATGGATTCGAAAAATTATGAAAAATTAATATGTTGTAGAAAATATCTTAAATAACATTTTTCATGAAGGAAACCAGCCTAGATCATTTTTTATAAAGAGCAGAAATCACCAAAGACAACCCAACATTTCTTCCGTCAGACGGATTCAATGACCGCAAATGAAAATTCATTTTGACATCCAAATATTCATTAAAAAAATTGAAATTTTAGTATGTTGCTGATATCGATGTCTTCTACAATTTTTTTGAAGGAAACATGTTCAGATTCAAAAGGTAAGATTTTATAAAAATTCGAGAAGACAACCTGGTCACTGTTTTTACTTCACTAGACACTTTTCACACGGTAAAAGATTAGGCTCTTGCATCAACCATTTTAATTCAGAAAATTCTGATATTAAATTACGTTATACATCAAGATGTTTTGAATGACTTTCATGAAGGAAATTTCTCCAAATTCAAACCACAACAACTTCTATAAAATCAAGAAATGGTGAGGGTCCAAGAATCATAGTAGAATTTAAGAAACCAAAGGTGGCAAGTCTTCTTGCAAGACCAAAGTCTTTGTCTCTTGTAATCATGGCTTCTAGAGGGTATTAATGAATCAAGACTTTGAAGGCAAGCCTAAAATTAGGCTTCTAGAGGTTAGGTTACTATTCACGCACACTATTCATTAGGGCTTGGGTTTGGGCTTGACAAACTTGGACTTGGGCTTAATTCATCCAATTTGGGCCTTTAATTTGGGAATGAGGCCCATTGGGCCTTCGCTTGGCCCAGCTCCCTTTCCAACTTCCAATTTTCAACCTGCTAATCCTTCTCCGAGATTAAGGCTTACTGACAAATTGATAGATAAATGAGGCGATGTTCGATAGGTTGATCTTGGAATCCTTAAAAGTCGATACCCGAAATCGAATTAAAATCCATGGTTGAAATCAATCATATGCAACTTTAATACGACCTAAACTATTAGTGCATTGATGAAATAACAATTTCATAAATTTCGAAAGAGGTCAAATTTCAAAATATCACAAGTTCCATCCATGAACAACAGCTCATTGATAACTCCAATGGCTATTTGCTTCTCTAGTCCATCTTCAATGGATAGATTGAAGGTGGTTATAAAAGAGAAGACCTCAGAAACCATATGTTAGAGTGTGTAACTTAAAAAGATCAAGAAGCTTACTTCCTACTGTTTTTCTTAGCTATACGCTCTCTATCATACTATTTCAATATTCATGTTGTTTAGTAATTGTGCTTAGGATTAAGTATACAAGAGTAAGAGTTGCAACTAATTTCCGATAGTGATATCTATTTTGTAAAGAATAAGTGCTAGTCATTTGTAACTTTCCAAGCAAATTACTAGTGGAATCTAGCCCACATTGTGGCTGTTAGTATGGAAAGTGGATGTAGGCTTGTGGATAAAGTTGAATCACTATAATTCTCTGTGCACTGCTATTTTCATCTATTTACTCTTTTTAGCATACAGTTCCTTTACAACTTTACCAAACATCACGCTAACCTAATTTTTACTTAGCGATTAGCTAATTTCTGCGAAAAATCATCAAAATTCTAAAACAACCTATTCACCCCCTAGGTTATATTGTTAGCCACCAACACTTTTTTCTTTCATTTTTAACATCACAAGTGTGCCATCTTTTACATGAAACATTTGATTTTTTCTTACATATATATGGATAGGAATATTTAAGGTCAAGTATCAATTTTTCCCTAATTTCTTCTACAAATTAAAATATTATCCTTGTTTGTGAATAGTAAGATATGAAATGAAATGTATTAACAAAAAGAATGCTTAGTCGATATAGAAATTTTTCAAGGCGAGGCTTAAAGTTAACCGGTACATGAACCTTTTAGTATCACACCCAAAACCAACAAGAATAGGGAATGACACGGCCGTCCTCCACCCAAAGATTATAACCTCAAATAGAAACTAACTTATTATCAAAATATATATCTCCATCTATTCACAAATATATATATTAGAACACCAAGATTTTTATAATCCATACAAAATATATATATACATCTCCAACTAACGACTAAATTCGAACCAACATGACTTAGTCATCTATAGCATAGAAATAAACAACTTCATATCTAAAAATCCCTCTATCAATATGCCCTAGCAATGGGTGAGCATGGTTCCAGGGTAGAACCTGGAACCGAAGAATCGGACGAGCGGGAACCTATCTGATTCTAAGTTCCAAGGTATATAAGGTAGGTTCCAGATTGCAAAAGTTGGGAGACTTATTTCAATAGGTAGGTTCTTGGTAGGTGGACTCTGGAACCTAAAACAAGCTTTTGTTTTCTTTCTTGATCTAGCGGGTTGACGTTTGGATGGAGTGCAATTGCAAATGTTTTTAAAACAAGTCAACTAATATCCACAATTTTTTGGCTAAGGTGCGTAAAATCGTAAGAGGGGAGTCATCTTTAGACCTTCCCAGTACTTCAATTTGTAATGTTGAGGGATGTCCCAAAGCTTCTGTACTTCATCTAGTTAATGATACTTACAACTTTACAAAAAAAAAAAAAAAAAAAAAAAAAAAAAAAAAAAAAAAACCTTGATAATCCTATAGTCGATAATTTTCCTTAAATATTGATAAGTTACAGTCTTCTAAGATTACTCAGTGATCGAAATATTTATTTTTTTTCTTAATCTGACGACTTTGGATTCTACGGGAGCAGTTCTATATTTTCACGCGGGGGACTATAGAAATTCCCCTGACGATACATTCGAGGTCACAAGCAAGCTAGTCACTCAAAAACACAGTGACGTCTCAAGAAGTAAAAGAGATGGCAAAAAGCTTGACTGGATAAGAAAAATTTGCTTGATCCCCACGAAACTCAATTTGATCAATATGTGGTTTTATTTTCATGCAAAAGTTTAGGTATTGAATCCAGTGTACGGGGATGATAAAGAGCGATTCCGTGTTATGATTTTCTTCTCCCGGTGATCATGTGGTCATTCTTTAGTATGAGCAATAGCCTTGCTTCCACCTGAAGAGTGTAGAAAAGAACTTGGAAGCGTTGTAATATTCGTTCATATCATCAACGCAGGTGGCAGATCTTCTTCACTTAGAGTAATCAGGATGAGCCAGCTTATTCAAATATATTGGAAGGAGACATCAAATCTCTCTTTTTCTTTGTCCTTTTCTTTTTCGGAAGGCAAAGGCAAAAAATAATGTAAAGAATAATGCATAAAAGGGCGAAAGGAAGACAGATTTCATCTCTTTTCTCCTTTTGCTTTTCTTGGGTAGACCATGAAACATACAAATGACAGATACCGGTTTTAAATTGAGGAAAAAGAGAATGGTTGCATTGCCGCAATTAGATTATTGAGGAAATTTAAAAAGAAGGTACGAGATATCAACAAGGGACTGACTGCAATTTGATCTTGTGGTAATGATAAGTATTATAATAGGCTATGAAGTCTCTCAATCAATGAAGTAAATTGACTTAACCTGCAACCAAAGATGGTCGCTTTAAGGAAAAAAAGTGTATAATTTATGGGGATATTAACATGGGACATAAATCTGAGTTGATCATCGTGAGAATACTTATTGACTGTTAAAGTAAGTTATGAATCCTTCGGAATAAGGGATTAAAATCGATTTAACCTTACGATCAATGGCAGTTGCTCTAAGGGAAAAACTGGCTATAATGTGGCAAAGTTTCAACATCTATGGACTATCCTCAGCCCGACTATTGCAAATATAGACAAATGAATCGAATAAAATAGTTGGAAGAAAGGAAAGGAAATTGGATACGAAATTTACGTGGTTTAGTTTGAATATTAGAACCTACATCTACGGGGAGAGCAACACGGAATTCAACAATGGAAACAAGTGATACAATAGATATTACAATTACTCGAGTACTCAAACACTCTCTCTCGGTGTTTCCTAGCCCCCAATTACACCAAATAACTCAGTATTTAGCCCTTCACAATTTCTAATGAAATCTCACTTGAGTTTAATTACAACGAGGAAATTTCCCTTTGCCGAGAGCTTCTGCCTTTTCTTTGGGAAGGCTCTCATGGCTTCTCTCTTCTCATTGCCTATTTCATCTTCAAATGTCATCTCATTTTATAGGAGAAACAAAACAAATATTGAGAAAGGACACTCAATGTAAGATCCCAATGTGAACCGATAAGGACACTCAATGTAAGATCCCAATGTGAACCGATTCAATTTTTCTTATATTTTAAATGTACATATTTATACATCATTCATAACTATATTTCCTAAGTCTCCTCCTATAGATATGGTAAGTACAACCGAAAGATTTAATGAAACAACTCATGGGATAAGGATGCCATGGTGGCATATGATCACACTAAGATTTCATATGATTCACTAAGATTTCATATGACCAAGCTAAGACTCCCCCTCAGTTGGCGTGTGTAGGTTATGGACGCCCAACCTGGAAAGTAGCCACATGTACCGCTCTTGGCCTAATGGTTTGGTAAGCACGTCAGCTAGTTGTGCTCTATACCAATCTTCGATGGAGTAATAAGGCTGGCTTGTATTTTTTTTTTTTTTTTTTTTTTTAATGAATAAGATGGCAATCAATTTCAATGTGTTTCATTTGCTTGTGAAAAAGTAGGTTGGTAGCAATGTGGAGGACAGCTTGGTTATCACAGTGTAAAAACTAGGGCTTGAAGAGGCATGCCTATTGCAACCTAACCCTGCTACCCATGGATCCTCGAGGGATGATGTAAAGATAGGGTCTAGAGGTACTCGACTCGAGAGCTCCCTCATGGTATACTACTCCAAAAGATGTCATCACCTCATCTTTCGGGATAAATTATATGAGTTTGCTTGATCACGGTTGTGAGCTCTCTCAAGCTCGCACCTCACGTGACAGCGGAATTGTCGTGACTTGACCTTGACGCTACAGCACATCTAAATCAACTGTTTGAAGGTCAAAAGGAAACCGGTCGCAAAGGTGAGTCTAAGGGTATTTCAATCATGGTAGCCCTCTCAAAGGTAAATCCACCAAAGATGGCATCACTTTATCTTTCTAGCTTCAACTCTTTGAGTATGTTAAACCACAGTCGCAAGCTTTTCCAAAGCTCATATCCCGCATGACAAATTTATTATTATTATTTAGTTATTTTTAGACAATCTAAATAATATCTAGGAGTTGCCACTAGCCTCATATTTGGGGTCCGGCTGGAGTGCCCAATCAAAGGTTGGGAGTTAATTCCTCGATTTTTACGCAACCAAAGATCTGAGGTTTAGGGACTTTAGTTACACTAATGTATCTATTAACGCCCTTTCGTTACCTAACAGTCAAAGTGTTATCTAATGTGTCCATGCATATTTTTTACGTTTTCATGCATTTTATAGCAAAAGAGTGATTAAGCGTGGATGGTTCCTTCATGTTATTCTACTCTAATGAACATGAAAATGAAGCACACAATTTGTTGAAATGACAATGCGGGAAAGTAAACACCCGAATGAGTTAAACACATAATGTGAAAGTAGGTTCTAAAGGCAAGAAAGGAAAGACCGGCAAGTCGTCAGGCATTTATACAATGCCAAGAGAAAACCCGAGACATGTGACGGGTAACGAATATTACATCATGAAAGAGGTTGGATCAAACATTGATCATTCACTTCTTTACCTCTTCAAGATCATCACCTCCAGGAACTGCCTTTGGAACCTATTCCAGTTCTAATCTAGTGCTAAAACTAGTACGAAAATGATTCAAACAAACAATTCATGGAAATTGAACAATCATGATATTTCAGATCAATACGTCCAAGAAAATCAAAGGAAGCAATCTATCATCCATAAATGGCCACGTGGTCAACCTTTGAAGTTCACAGATTCTTCATTTGGGCCATTCACCACAAGCTATTCTAAACCTCTCGGCATCTACAATTCCTTGTTTGTCATATGAGATAAGTACTACATTCTCGGCCATTCGCCACAAGTTATTCTAAAGCTCTCGTAACCAGCAATTCCTTTTGTGTTGTAGATTCTCCATTGGAGCCATTCATGACAAGTTATTCTAATCCTCTCGCTATAGGTGAATCCTTGTGTGTCATATGAGATAGGTACAAGATTCTTTATTGGGGACATTCTTTACAAGTTATTCCAAACCTCCTTGATCAGCAATTTCTTGTGAGAAGAATAATTATGTGAGCAATAATCCAAACTCCAAAGTTAGATGGTGAAATGAGATAGCGTACGTATTAAAGTGATGATGTCCTCTTACGCAATGGTTGATTGAAATTGGAGCTAAGAGAAAATGGCTCTAGACTCAAAACCCATGTTGAGAGATATCCGATGCAAAAGATGAACTTGCTACTTGTGGAGAAGGAAAACATATACATAAGACATTGAAATCACATATTTATTTTTCCACTAATTAAACCTATATACGAAAGGGTTAATTTTGCCAAGACTAGCGTAGCTTCTAAATTTTTTGTTAAATGTAATTTGATCTATCTAGCAAAGCACGCAATCATGCAATATGATGTTTGAATGGGGTGATTGAAATCACCACAAGTTATTCTAAACCTCTCACCATCGGCAATTCCTTTTGTGTCATAAGTACTAGATTCTCCATTGGGAACAATAGTCACAAGTTATTTTAAACCTCTCGTGATAAGCAATTCCTCAAGTGTCATGTTAGATAAGTAGATTATTTGTTGGGACCAATTGCCAAAAGTTATTCTAAACCTCTCACGATCGACAATTCGTTAAGTGTCATGTGAGATATGTACTAGATTCTCCATTGGGGCTAATCGCCACAAGTTATTCTAAACCTCTCATGATTGGCAATTCCTTGTGTGTTCCTTGCATGTCATATGATAGAAGTAGTACATTCTTCGTTGAGGTCATTTACCACAATCTATTCTAAACTTCTCGGGATTCCCAATTCCTTGTGTGTCAGATGAAATAAGTACTAGATTTTCCATTAAGGCAATTCACCACAAGTTATTCTTAACCTCTCGGGATCGGCAATTTCTTGTGTGTCATGTAAGGTAAGTACTAGATTCTCCATTTGAGCCATTCACTTCAAGTTATTCTAAACCTCTCACGATTGGCAATTCCTTGTGTGTCATATGAGATAAGTACAAGATTCCCTAATGGGAACATTGTTCACAACGTCTCATGATTGGCAATTTCTTTTGAGAAGAATAATTATGCGAGCAATAATCCAAACTCCAAAGTTAGATGGTGAAATGAGGTAGCGTACGTGTTAAATTGATAATGTCCTCTTACGCAATGGTTAATTGAAATTGGAGCAAAGAGAAAATGGCTCTAGACTCAAAACCCATGATGAGAGATATCCGATGCAAAAGGTGAAATTGCTACTTGTGGAGAAGGAAAACATATACAAAAGACATTGAAATTACATATTTATTTGAGGTTGGTACTTTCTGTAAATTCACCTTCTATACAAAAGGGTTAATTTTGCTAAGACTAATGTAGCTTATAAAGTTTGTGTTAAAGGTAATTTGATCTGTCTAGTAGTGCGCTCAATCATGCCATATGATGTTTGCATGGGGAAATGAAATCATCACAAGTTATTCTAAACCTCTCGTGATTGGCAATTTCTTGTGCGTCATGAGATAAGTACTAGATTCTCCATTAGAATTAATATTCACAAGTTATTTTAAACCTCTCACAATTGGCAATTCCTTAAGTGTCATATTAGATTAGTAGATTCTTTGTTGGAACCAATCACCACAAGTTATTCTAAACCTCTCGCGATCGGCAATTCCTTAAGTGTCATGTGAGATATGTACTAGATTCTCCATCGGGGCTAATCGCCACAAGTTATGCTAACCTTCTCATGATCAGTAATTCCTTATGTGTCACATGAGATAAGTACTACATTCTTCGTTGGGGCCATTTGCCACTAGCTGTTCTAAACTTCTCAGGATCTACAATTTCTTGTGTGTCGGATGCAATAAGTACTAGATTTTCCATTAAGGCCATTCGCCACAAGTTATTCTAAACATCTCGTGATCGGCAATTCCTTGTGTGTCACATGAGATAAGTACTACATTCTTCATTGGGGCCTTTTGCCATCGGCTATTCTAAACCTCTCGGGATCTGCAATTCCTTATGTGTCAAATGAAATAAGTCCTAGATTTTCCATTAAGGCCATTCGCCGCAAGTTATTCTAAACCTCTCGTGATTGGCAATTCCTTGTGTATCATATGAGCCATTTACCACAAGTTATTGTAAACCTCTCATGATCAACTATTCCTTGCATGTCATATAAGATAAGTACAAGAGTTTCTATTGTGCACATTATTCACAAGTGATTCTAAACCTCTCATGATCGGCAATTTCTTGCAAGAAGAATAATTATAAGAGCAATAATCCAAACTCCAAGGTTAGATGGTGAAATGAGGTAGCGTACGTGTTAAATTGATGATGTCCTCTTAAGCAAGGGTTGATTGAAATTGGAGCTAAGATAAAATGGCTTTAGACTCAAAACCCACTATGAGAGATTCCCGATGCAAAAGGTGAAATCGTCACATGTGGAGAAGGAAAACATATACACATGAAATTGAAATTACATATTTATTTGACGTTGGTACTTTCCACAAATTCACCTTAAAGGGTTAATTTTGCTAAGACTAATGTAGCTTATAAAATTTTTGTTCAATGTAATTTGACCTATCTAGTAGAGTACTCAATCATGCGATATGATGTTTGCATGAGGAAAATGAAATCACCACAAGTTATTTTAAACCTCTCGCGATTCGCAATTCCTTAAGTGTCATGTTAGATAAGTAGATTCTTTGTTGGGACTAATCACCACAAGTTATTCCAAA